>OZ017738.1:83798101-83833101 GCA_963969285.1 Odontomyia ornata
ATTGAAGTATAACTTAATGCAAGAAACAGATAAAAATTTTCTTCAAATGCATCTTTGGGTGAGCAGATGCGTTTTGACTTCTTTGAGTCATCTTCAGGAGCTGGTTTTAGATACTGAAGACAACCCAAAAGAGCCGAATTACGTTTCTCAATTAAAGAAGTAGGGCCCAATGGATTTACAATAAAAAAGATTGAGAATTGGCCTGTGGATATCAATAAACACAACAATTGTATACTTATGCATTTTATCTTGATTCCCAATATGTTCCGTACAGATTTTCCGCCAGAATACCGGTTGGTTGAAAAGCTTTGATAGCAAAAATGAAAGAATATGTATTTTTTAAGAAAATTAGTTTTTTTTCAATATAATCCACCTCAATTTCAACAATAATTTTACACCATTTCTGTAGTGATTTTCAGCTCTGCAAAATACAATTCCACTGCTGTAATAGCTTATTCATTCGAAGAAAAACGCTTTCTACGAAGTAGTTTTGTCAAATTCCTGAAGAGGCGATAGTCAGAGGAAGCCAAATCTGGTAAAAACAGTGCATATACAAGCAATTCGTACTTTAATTCTTTCAATTTAGCCATCGTCAAAGCACTTGCGTAAGAAAGTGCATTGTCTTGACGAAAAATGATTTTTTGCTTCTGTAAGCCAGGTCTTCTTCTCAAACTCTTTTATCTAACTAGTCCAAAAGGTTGCAATAATACTCAAAGTTAATTATTTCACCTTTTCGAAGGTAATCAATCGCCAAAATCCATTTTGAATACCAAAAAACTGATACCGTAACCTTGTTTGCCTATCGTTCTGATTTGATCTGTTTTGAAGTTGAACAACCAACTTCACTCCACTGTAAGCGTTCTTGTTCCAGTTTACGATCATGATGGTAAATCCAAGTCTCAACCACAATTATGCTAAGTATCCACTTGAAACTAAAGTAGTCTCGAGACTAGAGTCTCAAATGTATATAAGCCATAAAACTCTCTCCATGATTAGACGGTGCTAGTATCGTAGAGTGCCCGTGTCACAAGTCGACATGTTCAATTTTGCTCTCAAGATCTAGTCTCCAGTCTTCCGTCGGTGTTAGAAGAGCTGAGACTTTGTTCTGTGATTTAGCGTTTTTAGTTTAGTGCGTTTGAAAAATGAGAGAGTGGAAAGATGAAGAAATTTTCTGTTTGATAAATATGTATGAAGAAAAAGAGATTCTATGGAACGTTAAGTATAAGTTACACAGGAATCGGGAAAAACGACAAAGTGCCGCTAGCTAAGCAATAATTCACACTGTAACTCAATTTTCAGATTACACATGAACTCCAAAAAATAAAGAAAAAAGGAAAGAGAGGTGATGGCTCAGAAGACCGATTTGAAAGCAAGTGGAAGTTCTTCAGTGCAGTGAAATTTATGATCCCTTGTTTTATGCCAACACCAACAATATCAAATATGGTAAATATATCAATTTTAATTACAATATTCGAAAGATGAGATCATATACCAGAGGGCTGTTAAAAAGCCAAATTCGAAAAGCAGTAGCTCATTATGCAGATATGGATGAAAGGCAGCACTGGTCGAAATCTATACCATCCCCATTGCTGTCATCTTCGAGTACAACATCCTCCCGAATTCTTTCACCAATAGCCCCTGGTTTTTCTTCTCTGCCAAGTTACCAGACTCTCACTCAGACAACACAAGATTGTTATAACTCATTTACTGGAATAAATTATAATCACAATCTTACGGATAATAATTTGATTGGTTTATTTTTTTCATTCTTATCTACTTTGTACTTCATATAAGTAGCATTTTATTTGGATTTATAATAAATTACTATTTACCTAATATATTATAATTTTGCTCAAAATGTTTTTTATTACACATACCTTTAAATATTGTTCGTTTAAATTGTCAATAATAGCTTGACATACTTCGGGAACTATACTTCCAATTGTACAAGGTGGAATGCGAAAAAGGTATTGCAGACTACAGTACGAATCTCCTGAAAATAAAGAGAAATATGTTAAATAGCCCAAATTAGTGATTTTATATGAATTATATGCTCACCTGAAGCCAAAATTGAAGTGTAACCATTAATCGATTTTGAACGGAAATCACGGCGCGCATTTTTGTATCTCGTTTTGCAATCTTATGCTGTACTAACCTTAAAAGTTCTTTAAATTGCCCTGCAGATACCCGAATAAAATTCTAAACTGCTGTCCATCCTTCAACCGCAACTTATTTTTAAGTGTTGAACAAGCTCCGAACTCATCTCGCCGATCCAACCATATTCTAATCCAACACTCAATTCTTTTCACTTTTCGTTTTTGAATACTTCGATGCACAATTAAAAAAGCAAGGGCCGGATGCGAATCCATAATAATCTAATATTTAAACTCATAAACAGGCGACCACAGGTTAAGCAAACATCAGACTGCGTGTCTCACAGAGTGCTTTTGACTCTCAAATGGACACAGGATTTGCTGGTTTTGAGACGAAAATCTCAGCCGAGTCTCCAGCAGCTGTGTCCAAACCCCAAGTGATCTCAAATAGGCAGCACGATGAGACTAGTCTCGAGACTTTCCCTAGAGACTTTGTCTCAAGTGGACACTTAGCATTAGAAAGCGATACACAAAATTGATTTATTTTTTTGTCGAATTGTTGATGAATGCAACACTATCTTCCGAATAGCTTTTTTATACGTGATTCTTCATGTACAATATAGAGTGCTCATTTGTCCGAGATGCCTATATTATCAGCGATTTCACGCTTAGTCGCACCTGGATCTTTACAAGCAATATCATCGACTTGCTCAATAATTTCTACCGTTGTTGCACTTTTTTGATGTTCACTGCGTGGTTCATCTTCAACGCTTGTACAACCACGCTTAAACTAAAACCCATCGATACACAGTTGGAAGTGAAGGAGCGGATTTGAGTCACTTGTCTGGCAATTCCTTCTCCTCTCCCACTAGGAGAGGAGTCTCCCAGCTTGAAGGCGCCTCACGGCGTAGCAAAATGACACTTGGCCTGAAGCAATGTGTCAAACGCTTCCAGGCTGTGTTTTCGGGTTGACAGGGGAGGTTTTAAGGGAGTAGTCCAGTTACTTGCGAGCATGGGAGTTCCATATTCTGTGCGTTAAAATTATTCACCTCCCAGCCACAAAAAATATACAGTTTATAGTCCCCATAGACATAATAATAGCAAAACCTTATGGCCATTTGACATTTAAATACCTTAGATATCCACCCTTTCACCTCGAACAATAAAAAAGGCAAGGGATCAGTCAGTATTTTATGAATGTAGTGAACAGATTTCGGACACTTTTAATACCCTGGGTTTTCAATAATTAGGGCTTTTGGTGACGCAAACTTAAATCTGACGAGTCGTTGTTTATTGCACTTGTCCCTTAAAAATTACTATTCCCCTCCAAAACTGAGCTAGCCCCCCTATTGCAACTTTAAATGACTAACCAACTTATTGTTCATCTTCAATGTTTTCACCCTCAATATACACGTTAAAAACTTCCCTTTCCATTAGCCCTAAATTTTCCTGTAAACCCGCCAACACTTACAGGACAACGACAGATTTCAGCCAGAACTCATTGGGCACGTTTCGATTCATTTTATCAAAGTCTTGGTTGTTGTAGAGAGTGCAACTTCTTTGAGTTTTGTTTATAATATATATTTTGTTAATAATTAAATGTTTGACCACAATTGGGGATCTACACACACAACAAAATTGTGATGTACAAAATTCATAGTGTAAGTGAAAAAATATATATACTATACATATATAGGGTGATTCACTCTGAGGCTTCGTTTTTAGTCCCAAATAAACGGCATAAAATTGAACTTTATAGTAAAATCTTTATTGTGAGTTCAAAGAAAAATCTATGATATTTACTTTTTAAAGGTTATCTTGTTTAAATGTTTACCGTAAATGGTCCATCCTAAAGGTCCAATTTCAGACAATGCGTTTCAGCATAGCGGTACATCAGTAATGTTGGCTTCCAAAGCGTTGATTGAAGCGGGCTTATCCTTAAAGATCAGAAACTTCATGTAACCCCTAAGAAAATAGTCTAAAGCTGTGATATCACACAATCTTGGCAGCCAATTTACTGGTCCAAAACGTGGAATCAGGTTCTCACCAAAATAACTTCTCAACCATTGTTTCTCTCACCAATGCAAAATACAGCCATCAGGTTGAAATCAAAGTTCACCGATACCATTGACTTCAATTTCAGGTAGTAAAAAATCTGTTATCATGGTGCAATAGCAATATTGACTTATTCATTGCGCTTAAGAATGCGCCTCATTACTGAACAAAATTTCGCGATAAAATGGCGGATTTTCATTGAGCTGATTCAGAGCCCATTCGCCATAAACATGACGCAAACTTAGGCCAGCTTTGTTTGCCTTAAAAACAAGATCTTTACGTAAAATACGCCAAGTTGTTGCGTACGTCAAACCAAGCTATTGCGAACGGCGCAAAATCTATTCGTCACGGTCTTCAGTCACATTCTCAGCAGCCGCTATATTTTCTTCACTACGTGCTGGATGTGGTATAATCGGTCAAGTATCATCTAATAATGAACGCTGGGTTTCAAATTTGCAGATGATGTTGGCTATAGTGGTTTTGGTTGGTTGATGATGCACACCATACGTAGTAAGAGCATGCATTTTCGACAGAACGCTGATTTTTGTAATACAACTGAACGATTTGGATATTTTGCTGCAGTGTAAGTCTTTCTATAATGATTCGCCAAACAATACTGAATAAAAATTACATTACAGTTTGACAGGAGTCACGCGTGATCTGTCAAAAAAAAAGCCTGTTAAAAATCAGACCTCATAATGATTCATCCTTATATAGAAAATTAATTAATACAATTAATATTATGAATAAATGATCGTTTTGAACATAAATACGATGGATGATTCACTGAGTTTTAGACGGTAAGGTGAGATTTACTTGGTTTATTTTTGAGTGAATAGTTTTATGTATTGAATAGTTAATGAAAATAGTGAATAAAACTCTTTCAAATAGAAGCACCCACTCTCAGAGAAGAGAGTATTTTGAGAAAACATTCGAATCTGATGATGACCATATGTCGAAAAGTGATGACGATGAAGTTTTTCCACCGAGTTAGGTGGCAGCTTCGGATTATGATAATATAGGTATTTAACATTTATATTTTCTATTATGTATGTAAATAATTATGTCGTATTATTATGTTACCCTCAATGATGAAGATGAAGAAAGTGAAGATGGGAAACATGAAGATTCAGAAATTGAATTAAAAGCGACGGGGTCAGGCAAGACAGCAAAAGATAGTACTCAGTGGGCTCTGACACCACCAAGCGGACATCAAATTGTAAGACGTAATGCGGACCTAATAGGAACATCAACATGTTGACAAATCTGACACGTTTAAACTCAGTATGGCTGATATAATAATAAGCCATATTAATAAAAAGGCAAGCTCAACATATGTAACAGATAATGAAAAAAATTCAGAGAAAAACACTTTGTTCTTCTTCTTCTTTGTAGTGCAACAGTCCCTGTCGGGCCTTCATTTTCTGTAACAAGCCCCTCCAATTGTCTCTGTCCACTGACCGCCTCCTTCAATATTAAAATCTGAACAGCGATAATCTGTTTCGTCGACCGATGGCCTGCCCATTGCATTTTTTGTAGTCTTACAATCGTTGAAACCTACGGCTCAACAAACATTTTATACAGCTCATGGTTGTATTAAATTCATCACTGGTTGCCGTCTAGCTTTGGTCATATTATTCTTCTTAGGAGCCGTCGCTCAAAGCCGTTCAATATTTTTGCGGATGCTTGGAGAAGGATCTTTGTTGCGCATCCATAGCACAGCACAGGCCTCATCAAAAAATTTTATACTTGGAGCTTTATCCCCTGCGTCAAAAATTTCATAGACCTCATGGTTGTATCGAATTCGCCATTGGTCCCCGTTTAGTTTTGCTACGATTATTCGCCTCAGGAAGCATTGCCCATAGGTGTTCAATATATAGGGTTATCCATTTGATACTTGGGGAAGTAAAGCTAAAAACCAACGCACAAAATATTCAGATAGAAAAAAAATTTTTTGTTCAATATAAAGAATAAATCTTGCCATTATACGTGAAATACAACATCATTCAAATGTTTTCCATGGGACATCTTACAGGCCTCAATCCTTTTGAGGTAATTTTCAATGACTTTTCGGCACATTTCCGGCAATATCTCGGCCATAACTTCACGAATATTGGTTTTCATTTGCTCAAGATTTTGAGGCTCGTTTGCATAAACACGATCTTCCGCATAGCCCCACAAAAACAAATCCAAAGGTGTTAGGTCGCAGGATCTTGCGGGCCAATTGACATCACTCAATCTCGAAATTACGCGTCCTGGAAATTTCTCTTGCAAAAGTGCCTGATTAGCCTGTGTTGTGTGGCTTGTGGCTCCGTCCTGTTGGAATTACATGTTCTTTGATCATAATCTTCAATTTCTCTCCAAAAATAATCGGTTATCATCCGTCCATAGCGGTCAGAATTGACTGTAATGGCTTTTCCTTGATCGGTTGCAAAAAAATACGGGCCAATAACACTGCCAGACCATAATGCACACCAAACGGTCACTTTTTCCAGATGCAAAGGCCTTTTTGCGATTACCTGAGGATTTTGAGAGCCCCATATGTGGCAATTCTGTTTATTTACGTAACCACTGAGCGAAAAATGAGCCTGATAATTTTGTTCGAAAAATCGTTATCAATGGCTTGTTGTTCAATCACCCAATTCGCATACATTCTCCGTTGTGTATAGTCTTGAGGTTGTTGGATTTTGTACAAATGGAGATGCGAATCCAAATGCAAAATCCGCCACAATGAGCCGTAAGACAAGCTCAAATGTTGAGCACGTCGAAGAATCGACAAATTCGGGTCTTCCTCCACACTTTGAGCAACGACAGCGATATTTCCAGTAGAACGAATGTTGCGATGATGCCCAGGCCTTGCAATATCAACAAGTTTGGTAGACAGACCTATGCTCATTTCAGAAGGGCTTAGTACTCAACATACAAAATGCAGTAACCAGTAACGAATAAAATCAAGAAACATGTCATGTTCGAGGATCATACTATTATTAGCAAAGTTGAAAGAATTTTGACGTCTGAGGTATTTGTTATAGTTATACCCACAAATATCTCTCTTGATAATTATTTCAGATTTTTTAAGATCACGGGTGTCAATTCGCAAAGGAGGAAACACATTTTTCATGTATTCCCCCCCTGTGCCTCCACCGAAGCAAAAACTGTCAGTTTAAAAACTGTTTTGAAAAGCTCCCAAAGAGAACCTTCAGTTGATACTCATATCGGCTACCTTTCATGAAATTTTTTTCAGGGGCCACTCCTCTGTACTGTAATCATCGGTTCATTGCCTGTTTTTTCGAATCTTAGAATGGTTACAAAGCCCATTTGCTAGGAGCTGACTCCTGCCTTTGCAACTTGTTTTAATGGTATGTACTCATCTTCATAATACCTATCATTCCAGAAATTTTCATGCAAATCCTAGCAAAGCAGTAGTGTCTAAGTCGGGCAAAAGCGCATATGGCTCGATAGCCATTTGTTTCCATAGTAATACAGGGCATATTGTTCCATAGTAATGCAGGAAAATTCAAATCGCTATAACTTCGTTAAATACTATTCGATCTTTATGAAACTTTCAGGAAAAATTAATCCAATAATTAGTCATCTGTGTGTCATTTATTGAATTTAAGGGTACCGCCTAGACTTTATTCAAGAAAAGAAGTTGAGTGAATTTCGACTTCTGATGTATTTGTTGTTGTTGTACTCACAAAGGCCTACATCCATAATTTTTCTCAGATTTTTCGGATGGAAGGTGTCCAATCGCGAGGGGGGGGGGGGGGTACGTGAAAAGTTCGTACATTTCCCCTTCCCCTGCCCCCCTCGGTGCTCATAAGGCAATTTTAAGACTTGTTTTGAAAAGATCTCGTTAAGACCTTTCCAATGACACTCTACTCGACTACCAATGGGGAAAATTTTTTTTTGAGGGGTCACCTCCCTATATGGGGAGACCCCCCTTAAATCCCTTTGGAAAATTTTTTCACCATTGAACTTTCAAGAAGTCACCACTTCTGACCTTGCCACAAAGTGTCATGGCTGTAGCTTCTACAGTTTCGGAGAAAAAGTGCTGTGACATACAGACGGACGGACGGACGGGCGGACGGACAGACGGACACAGGTGGTGATTGCAATAGCGTTTTGTATTTTAGTACAAAACCCTAATAACCGATCCAGCCCCTTCAAATTTTGCTGTGTAAGTCGATTTTGTCGACCGTAATCGGCTCGTAAAGCCCTAAATGTTGATACAACAGAATCACCATTTTTATAATAAAATTTAATAATTTTGACGCGTTTTTCGACTGTTAAACGATCTATATTTCTAGATGGTGAACCTTCAACTTAAAAAACACGCTTTGGATGACATTTAATTTTGACAAATGTCAAATGGCAGGGTTATACTTTCCCAACCACGAAATGGATAACCCTGTATTTGCGGATGCTTGGGTTAGGGTCCATATTTCACGCCCATCGCATGAAACAGGTCTTATCATAGATTTGTATACTTGGAGCTTTGTTTTCCTATGTATGCAGCTGGTCTTCAAGATCGTCAAAACTGAATAAAATATTTTATTTGTGAGCTGTATTCTTCGGCGTATTTTGTATCTGTATTCTTCTGCGTATTTTGTATCTTTTATTAGCGGTCCTCGTTATTTGGGCACATATTTCAATATTGTGTTCGCCAAGTGTGTATTATGAGCATTTGAGATATTTTCCCCAAACTGCGTCATGAGCTTTGTTTTATTTTCATTGATTTGTAGCGCTAGTAGGTTTGCTTCGAGTTTCAGGAAAAGTTATTTAGCGGTTGTCAAGAACTGTGACTAAAACAACTAGTGCGAAGAAATCTTGAGCTGCAGGAATTTTATGCATCCTTCGTTACTTTGATGATCTCTGGCGCCAACAACTCAAATACTGACAAAACAATGGATATGTGGCTGTTGTTTTCATATTCATTGTATCGTTTAGCAATGAGCATCAATCGGTTCCGGAATATTATTCGTTTTATTCGACTCAATGATGCCAACACTCGTGCTCAGCGCATTGAGAGTCATAAAACTGCTCCAATACGAGACATTTGGACAATACTCAAAAGTAATTTAGCAAAATATTATCAGTCAACAGAATACCAGATAATCAACGAGCAACTTTATCCATACCGGAGTCGAACTAGACTCACTCAATAAATTCCATCAAAACCAGCTAAGTATGAAATTAAAGTATGGTAGATATGTGATGCTAAAAACTCGTATCCGCTTACTGCACGGCTTTACACTGAGAAATTAAGTCGTAGTCGTGAGAAAAACTTTGGTGAGAGTTGTCAAAGACTTGGTGGCACCGTAAAAAGGATCTCGTAGGAGCATTTAAATGGATAATCATTTCACTACTTTTCCATTAGCAAAATTTTTACTATCTTGGAACTTGACAATTATTGTCACTTTGAAGGAAAATAAGGCACCAATTCCACTAGCAATGGATGTACCAAAAACGTGAGAAAATATATCCACTGTGTTTGGCTTTCATGAAAAAGTAACTGTGTATAGTTATGTGATAAAAAAGGTAGTAATTTTGCAATCAATGTTGCATCAAAAAGCCAAATTGGTGATGGTGCAAAGAAAAAACCCCAAAATTATTGATTTTCATAACTACTAAAAAGCTGGAGTGAACACAGTGGATAAAATGCGGTACATATTCAATCCTTCACAAAGATTGGCCATAAATACAATATTCTCGATATCTCTTGTCTTGCAGCATATATTCTGTATTATGAGAATAATATAATGCTTTCTAACAAATTATATTAAACACGATTATTTTATCGGCAATTTGGCAGAGAGCTGTGTCCTCCATTTTTAGGGTTTTGTAAAATAATTTTACAAAACCCTTCTAAAATCGCGTCCTGTCTGTCCGTCTGTCCGTCTGTCTGTCTGTCCGTCCGTCCGTCCGTCCGTCCGTCCGTCCGTGTGTCACAGCAGTTTTTCTCGGAAACTACTTAAGCTAGAAACATCAAATTTTGTATGTAGGTGTAAAGTGGTGATCTCTTCAAAGTTCAACTACAAAAAAATTTTTGTAAGGTATTTAAGGGGGGTCTCCCCATATAGGGGAGTGTCCCCCGAAAAAAAAAATTCATTGAAGGTAGCCGATATGGGTATCAAATGAAAGGTCTTGATGAGAACTTTTCAAAACAGGTCTTAGTTTGGCAAAGTTTGCTTCGAGGGGCGCACAGGGAGGGGAATTACACGAAAAATTTGTGTCCCCCCCCCTCGCGATTGGACACCTGTGATCCGAAAAATCTGAAAAAAATCAGGAATGTAGGTCTTGGTGAGTACAACAACAACAAATACATGAGAAGTCACAATTCACTCAACTTTGTTAGTAATAGTATGATTTATCGATTTTATGTTTTCTTGAATAAAATCTTAACGGTACCCTTAAATTCTATGAAATTCAGTATACAGATGATTATTTATAAGGTTGATCTATCCTGAAAGTTTCATAAAGATAGCATCATATTTAGCGAAGTTATAGCGGTTTGAATTTTCCTGTGTTACTATGGAACAATATGCGCTGCATGTATTACTATGGCAACATATGGCTATGGAACAAAATGCGCTTTTTACCGACATAGACACTACAGTTTTGCTAGGATTTGCATGAAAATTTCAGGAATGATAGGTGTCATGTATGTCTTTGAGAATCGGTTCAGCTAGTGGTATCAGTAATTGTAAAACCAAATAGTGGCTGTTTTAAATGCGAAGATTGAAGAATTTTGAGTTATTTTTCCCAATTTCAACGTTTAAGGTGCATGCTTTGAACACTTCATTCAATTTAATGAATGACTGAAAATGAGTACCTACAATTGATGCTCATAAGTGAAACAAGTCAAGGAGGTGGGAGAGAGCTCCTAGCAAAAGGGTTTTGTAACCATTCTAGGATTCGAACAAATTGTGTTTCCTCCCTCGCGGATGAACATCTGAAATAGTTATCAAGGGAGATATTTATGAGTATAACAAAAACAAAAACCTCAGAAGTCGAAATTCGTTCAACTTTGTTAAAAATAGTATGATCTTCGTATTTCCTATTCCCTCCAATAAAATCGTCTTTGACATGTTTCTTGATTTGATTCGATCTGGTGACTGCATTTTGTAAATTGAATACAAAACCCTTCTGACATGAGCGTAGGTCTGTTTACCCAACTTGTTTGGTCAAGCTTTTAATCCGTAAGCGCAGCCAACAACATCTGTATCATCGAGACCCCAGAAACAGCTTGATTCAACTGGAAGGAAAAATATTACTGGTGCATACTATGCTTGTCTCCAAAGTGAATTTAAAAAAAACCTTGCAAAACTAGAAAAATATCTTCGGTATGTGAGAACCCTATTTGTGACTAAGACTGTATTATAACCACGACATCTGAAGGGTGCGCGAAATAATTAACCCTCCGAGTACACATGGGGTCAATTTGACCCCAGACGCTACTTTGACCAATTGCAGCGCCTAGGCCTACGGGAGAGTGGAGGTGTTATGGGCTTCTAAGTATATTTTAGTGTCTGAACTATAAGTTTACATAGTTTGTTTACCTTTCGAAGGCGTTAGTTATTATTGAGAAACCTTTGAAATCAGCCTGGGGTCAATTTGACCCCATTGTGTACTCAACGTCAATTTTGAGGTAAAAATTGAATTTTTTTTACTTTATAAATGGATAGATTAATTCAAAAAGACAAAAAAAAGTTTGAAAGTATTTTTATTTTTTTTTAAAGCAATATGGAATATAATCTGCGATTTAGTGTGCGTAATCGTTTTTTGGCTGAAGACAGCGGTGATGATTTTGGCGGCAATGGTTCCTCCACGTCTTTGAGCAATCAGTATCTGATTATGAACTTTCTGAATGTTCAGAAAATGATGATGTGGAGAATGCGATCCTCAGTGAACGCCTTTTACAACAGCGTGAAAATTCAGCCACACGAAGGAGACCAACATCAACATTGATCAGTAAAAATAAGACAAAGTGGAAAATCGGAGCTCGTGAAAGATTATCAGGTTGGAATATATAAATATGCAAAATAAGTACTTTCTTTTTTAGGGACACTATAGGGCTCATTTTACCTTTATTTCGTTATGTCTTGAGAGTTTCCACGTAAATTTTTGGCGAAAAATATTATAAATTGAAACAGTTACGATTTTTTATGTAAAAATGCTAATTTTAGTTTTTTCAGGTTGTTCGCGAATTTTTTTAGGTAGGCTAAGGACATTTACGGCCTCTTTAATTTATGAGAATTATTAAAAAAAGCTTTCAAACTATTTCTGAAAATTTTTTCAAACTAATATTTGTAGTGGGGGCGATGCTGTATACGTTCAAAGAAGGTTGGGGTCAAATTGACCCCATATGTACTTGATGATCGAAAAAATAGGTGTGCACTCGGAGGGTTAAATTCACTTTTGTTTGCATATGGCATTGTATTATCATAAATAAAATAAATTATTAAAAAATAGTCAATAAATGATAAAACGATTACTAACATAAACAAGTTGGGTAAACAGACCTACGCTCATGTCAGAAGGGTTTTGTATTCAATTTACAAAATGCAGTCACCAGATCGAATCAAATCAAGAAACATGTCAAAGACGATTTTATTGGAGGGAATAGGAAATACGAAGATCATACTATTTTTAACAAAGTTGAACGAATTTCGACTTCTGAGGTTTTTGTTTTTGTTATACTCATAAATATCTCCCTTGATAACTATTTCAGATGTTCATCCGCGAGGGAGGAAACACAATTTGTTCGAATCCTAGAATGGTTACAAAACCCTTTTGCTAGGAGCTCTCTCCCACCTCCTTGACTTGTTTCACTTATGAGCATCAATTGTAGGTACTCATTTTCAGTCATTCATTAAATTGAATGAAGTGTTCAAAGCATGCACCTTAAACGTTGAAATTGGGAAAAATAACTCAAAATTCTTCAATCTTCGCATTTAAAACAGCCACTATTTGGTTTTACAATTACTGATACCACTAGCTGAACCGATTCTCAAAGACATACATGACACCTATCATTCCTGAAATTTTCATGCAAATCCTAGCAAAACTGTAGTGTCTATGTCGGTAAAAAGCGCATTTTGTTCCATAGCCATATGTTGCCATAGTAATACATGCAGCGCATATTGTTCCATAGTAACACAGGAAAATTCAAACCGCTATAACTTCGCTAAATATGATGCTATCTTTATGAAACTTTCAGGATAGATCAACCTTATAAATAATCATCTGTATACTGAATTTCATAGAATTTAAGGGTACCGTTAAGATTTTATTCAAGAAAACATAAAATCGATAAATCATACTATTACTAACAAAGTTGAGTGAATTGTGACTTCTCATGTATTTGTTGTTGTTGTACTCACCAAGACCTACATTCCTGATTTTTTTCAGATTTTTCGGATCACAGGTGTCCAATCGCGAGGGGGGGGGGACACAAATTTTTCGTGTAATTCCCCTCCCTGTGCGCCCCTCGAAGCAAACTTTGCCAAACTAAGACCTGTTTTGAAAAGTTCTCATCAAGACCTTTCATTTGATACCCATATCGGCTACCTTCAATGAATTTTTTTTTTCGGGGGACACTCCCCTATATGGGGAGACCCCCCTTAAATACCTTACAAAAATTTTTTTGTAGTTGAACTTTGAAGAGATCACCACTTTACACCTACATACAAAATTTGATGTTTCTAGCTTAAGTAGTTTCCGAGAAAAACTGCTGTGACACACGGACGGACGGACGGACGGACGGACGGACGGACGGACGGACGGACGGACAGACAGACAGACGGACAGACAGGACGCGATTTAGAAGGGTTTTGTAAAATTATTTTACAAAACCCTAATAAAAATGGATTTATATTATTTTTTTCTTACTGCCTTTCATATTGTTTATATTAAGATTGTTTAAAAAAAAAGAAATTGTTTATTATTCATCCAAAAGTTTTTTTATCTGAATACTTTAACAAAAAGACTCTTTAGTGTGTATAAACCCGGCATTCATATATGATAAACCTGGTGGGTATCCGGATACCTGGCTATTGAACGGTGGAGGTATCAAGTTTTATAGTTAATAAATGCTATTTTATAATTGATCATATGAAAATTTGACGAAAAGTGCGTGTCAAACGACTTAAAATTTGGAGATCCAAGTGATCATAACATTTTTTGAGGAGAAATCAATAAATTCTACCTGCGAAACTGAAATGGATACCTGGGTACCTGGTCATTGACCGGACGGTTAAAGAGACTTTACTTCACGACGATTCCACAAGGATGTCTCTATGCTTCCGCGCAGACCTAGTAAATATTTTTAATCCACTTAACATTTCATTCCACTTTCAGTAATATACTTTTGAGGGTTCAAAATGACCATTGACGACACTTAATGTAAGTGATAGTTTCCTGACGTAATGAAAAATGCATTTTCTGATAATTGAAAAATAACTTCCACTCTAAAATTTTACTGCATTGTTTGTATGCACTGAAAACTTTCCCAAGAGGAAACTTTTCAGAATAGCAACAATAAATTACAAACAAAAAGCAGCTTGATGAATGCATGAAGTTTTGCGTAGAAACAACGAAGAAGTCTGTAGTCCTTACAAATGGCAGGTCACATAGCTACTGTTGTAAATTCTAAGTGAGAATACAATGACCCTTTACGTTTTTTTCATAATTATGGTCCTTTTATTCATAAAACAAAGAGGCACTCTGGAGAAGAGTTACCGGCGCTACACAATGAAATGCTTGTTTAACACATGAATCCTTTTAGCACGAAACAAACTCGAGGAAAAAGTAAAATGTATTTCGGTTGTTCATTTCAACTGAGCTGAAGTGAACTTGAGCTTTTGTCACATGAATTTATAAATGTAAAGTGAAGAATAATTTTAATATTGCTGCACAGAAATGAATATTCTAGGAGGGAAATTATCCTAGAAAATCCAGATCAAGTTGTAAATACCAAATTATGTAAAAAAGCTTATTATACTACCATAATTACTTCAATTAAGATCGAAGTCGATTCATATGATTTTCAAGAAGGTGTCTAATAAATATATTAGCCCTGTGTGTTTTTACCTTCTTTAAGTTAAAGTATACGCACTTACAGCTTTTACGGTAAGAAATACCTTTTATCCTTTCCCCAACTGGAGAAAAGAAATGAAATCTGTAAAAGTTAAATGACTGAGAATAGGAATTGAGCAAAATTCATTTCAAGTCATTTTAAGAGTATTGTAAAATATTTCTACATACCCTACTAAAATTGCGATCTGTGCGTCCGTCCGTGCGTCACACTAAGTTTTCGAGCAATCCACATAAGCTAGAGTGATAAAATTTTATAGGTAGGTTAAAAGTGGTGCCCCCTCACAAGTTACAGTGCAAAAAAATATTTTTAAGGTGTTTAAGGTGGGTAAAATGTCCTTAAAAATTTTTCACCAAAAGGTATCAAATGAAGGTCCTTGATGAAAAATCAAAATAAGTCTTGAATAAGAAGCATTTGCAAGGAGAAATGCACGGTGATGGAAAATGTACGAAAAATTGGTGTCCCCCCTCCATCATAACTGGACAGGTTTGGACAGAAAAATCTAGAAAAAAATCAATAAATTAGATTTTCATGAGTGCAAGGCCAGCAAATACCTTAGAAGTGGAAATTCGATAACTTTTGTTAATAATAGAACATTTTATATATTTTGCGTTTTCATCTTTAAAACCAGAAGACCCTTAAATTGTGCAACACATGTTGCCTGAAAGATTCATTAAAATCGTACCGTAAGCATCAAGTTATAGACGATTGAAAATTCATCAATTACAACAGCAATTACACATGATACTGTGGTAATACACATTGGCAAAGGACCTGAACACTACAAAAATGTAAAGAATTTGACAAAAATTTTAGAATTATTTTAAAACATTGATATTTTATCATGATTCCTTAAACATTGAGGGCAACAGACTAAAAATGAAATAAATACTTCATGGAATATGTGTGTGGTCAAGTTTTTTCAATATTCTCCGTCTTCTTCTTCGTGGCACTACAACCCCTTCGGGCCATCGCTTCCTGCGAATAGCGCATTCAACTGTCTCGGCCCATTGACCTCGTCCTCGAATTTTAAAATCCAAGCAGTGATCAACTGCTTTCGTTGGCCAAGTCAGACCAGCGTTTTCTTGGTTCTCTGATCTTGAGTTTTCCCAACAAATTCCTTTTTTGGTATCCGTTATACGTCCTTACGATTCATCTAGCCAGCCCATTGCAGCTTCCACAGTCTTACAACCGTTTTGACCTCTGGCTCGTCAAAAATTTCATGCAACTCATGGTTGTATCGAATTTGCCATCGGTCCTCGACTAGTTTTGCTCAAATTATCCATCTCAGGAGCCATCGCTCAAAGGCGTTCAATATTTTTCCGGATGTTTGAGTCAGGGCCCATGTTTCAAACCTACGAGTTATTACAATTAAGTAATGAGACTGACTGATTCCATGAAAACCGTACATTTAAAAATTATTCTATAACTCTGCCATCCCTTCGAAGAAATCCCCTTGGGAAGCTATACAACGATTCCATGCTTCGTAACCTTTCTCGAATGCTTCGACTGGGATGTCCACGAGACCCTTGTCACGGCCGCCTAGTCTCATTGCCTGTAATAACTCGATCAAGCAACGTGGGATCATTTTCCACTTGTTCTAAACAGTTTTCTGCAACGGTCATTCAATGCTGCTTTTGCTCCTTACAAACGTTCTTTGGAACCATCTTCCCGCACAACTTTTTCATCCCTAAATCGTCGGTTTAAATTTGTCCGACTATTTCACGATTCATATCCCATTCAGAGGCTAACATTCGAACTGTAAGGGCGTGCACACGCTGTGCGTTGGCATCAGTATGCACCTCGACTGGTCCCACGCTCCGCGCTTTGTCTCCCATGCTTTCACGCCCCTCCTTAAACTCTTTATGCCATCGAAATACCTGAGCACGACTAAGAGTACTATCACCATACACTTTTACAATTTTACCGTACGTTTCCGAAGCTGTTTTGCCCAATCTGGCCCAAATTTTATCGCGACAAGTTGCTCTTGATTTCGTTTCTCCATTTTCGTGACGAGCACCACCAACACACGTCTACTCAACACGACATAGCTGGTAAATTAAATAAGCTAGAGCAGTGATAAATATACCAATGGAGAGGGGAAGGATGCCGAAGAAGGGGAGCGGAATTTCAACGTCGCAGGTTTACCACGAGCGCGGCGATATAATTAGCCTTAATGCTTCATTGTCACGTATAACACAGGTCTTATCACAGATTTGTATACTTGAAGCAATTGTTCGTCAAGCCTGAATAAAATGTTTTATTTGTGAGCTGTATTCTTCGGGATATTTCATCTCTTTTATCAGTATTTCTAGTGATTTTGATATTGTTTTTGCCAACTGTAATATTTTGTGTATTTGAAGTATTCTTTCGTGACTACATCATGAGGCTTGTTTTATTTTCATTGATGTGTAACCCTACTAAATCTGGTTCGAGTTTCAGGAAAAGTTCTTGGGCGGTTGTTAACGACCGTAACAAAATGTTGGTGTCGTGCGCATTGGCTACCACTTGGCTTGACTTGTATATTAACCTACTTCTTGTATCAATAAGTGACTTTCTAATGACGTATCTTCTTCTCAGCAATACAGCCCCTTTCGGGGCTTCGCTTCCTGCAAACAGCAGCTCCAACTGTCTCCGTCCGTTGACCGCGTCATCCAATTCCAAAATCCAAGCAGCAGTGAACTGCCTTCGTTACGAGAGGCCAGATAAATCTTCCCGTGAGTTTAATGGCTCAAATTTTTTAGTGGCTAGGAGAAAGAAGCTATTTACACACTGAGTGCGGGACACCAAATCGCGTCAGATACTATAGACTACTCATTAAATACCTCTCCTGAAAGCTAAGGAGCTAGTCTGGAATCGTTCCCTTTGCTTAGAGTCATTTTCGGGATCCAGAAATCACTTTTCTAGTGAAACAAAAGGACGGAAAAGAGATTGTTATTAAAGAGATTCCTTGCCTTCTGGCGCTCAAGTATACCTTTTAATGGCTCCATATAAAAGATGGATTTGTGTCATAAAAATCTGCCATTTGTTTCAACTAAACGACATTTATGAAAAACGCATATAAATTGACGAGATTTCATCTGGAAAGCTAGGTGTTTGCACTAGTATCTAAATTAATTTAAAGCAGCACTCATGTTGCAGCCATATAATATCTTTAGGGTAGACCTAGGGCTAACAATTGTGACAGGCCCTCTCCCAAATGATGACGATAAGTTGGAAAATGTCTGGCACGTTTTTCAAGAGAGTCAGCATCCAAGTGAGATCCCTTCTCCCTTCCGGAAATATTACCACCCGATGGTTAACCACATACGATTCCAGTGGCTACCCATGGATTCCCCCGCTTTGCATCGCATACAACATTCGCGAACTTTTTTATGATACGATCCCCTCAACTAGCAGGTAACATGCGAGAAACATGCACCTGTTTCAGAGCACTACAACCCAACTATCTTTTGGGATGACTTTTTGAGATCCTGAAGTCACTAGACATCTTTTGGAGCACGCTTGCGTGGAGTTCATTGTAGTAATTATTGGCGGAATGAGGTCTACGCAGAAATTTTCATCGTAAATTCATGGGCCTACTTGATAGCGAAGCTAGTGTTAGTATTCTTGAAGCTGGTGTCTTTGACCTACTGTCAGACTTGAGCTTGCATATGCACACCATTTATGCCCATATGCAGACTACTTCAAAACATAAGGACCCAGTTCTGGGATACGCCACGAAATTGGTGCTATTAAATGACACTACCAAACTGATCCTAGTTATCCGTTCCTACACTCATGCAGTATACCCACAACTCGATTTCTGGAACATCTTCAAAATATCACCAATCTAGGTCATCGCCGTCAAAACAGCCGTAAAGTCCACAAGCCCTATATTCCACCCATTGATTTCAGAGAAATAGCAACGACTTAAGTTTGTCAAACAAGATTTTGCTCCATTCAACGAAAAAGACTTGTGTTGGACCAGCCTCGTGTATCATAATATTGACACTGATTCTGCTTGAACCACTAAGCTATGATATTATGCTGTTTCGCCGATTGCGCAGAAACAGTTATACGACGAGCTCGACCAGATACTGTTTTTGAGGGTAATAGCGAAAATTCAGTGTTCATTGAGTTTTCCTGAGACCCAAAAACCTGGAAAGGCATGTTTGTATTTTGAAGCGCGACATCTCAATATGGTGACTGTTAAGGATGCCACTGACCACTGACTGAAGGATTGTTGCCATGGTTACAGAGCACCAGATTGTTACCAGTGAAATACCTGGAGGATGCATTTTGGCAAACTATATGGTTGTTGCGGGTTAAAAAAACAGCTTTAAATGTCTCTCTTAAAACATTGTACTATAACTAAGTCCCGCCATTCGGTGTGTGTAACGTTCTCCAAGCCAATTGATGTATGAAATCAACTGCAAAATAAGGTGTTTGTTTACCTATAATAGATGAACTATTTGTTATTAGTTCACTATTTGATGAGGATTTAGAGCTTATAAGTACTATTGCAAAACTGCTCGGAGGCGCCAGTTTGACTATCAATGTTAAAAAGAACAAGTTTTTCAGGAAAGATTATAAATATCCTGACCTTGGGCCGGGTGAGGTATTCTGTGTATTAACCCATAGAATGTTTCAGCAAAGTCTAAAATTTTGAACCATGAATCAAGATGAGACGATTCATGGGCATAGGAGAAGAGCATATACGCCATATTCCAAACTTAACGTCATGCTAATAGATTTGCTAACATTAAAACGTACCTTCAAGTGGTCTGCCACTGCTAATTTTTTTTTGTGGCAGGGAGGTGGTTGCCATTTATACACAGAGTGTGGGACTGGCGACTGGGCTACCCATTAAACACCTACCCTGTCAACCTGAGAACCTAGCCTGGAACCGTTAGACACATTACTGCGGGCCTGGTCTCGTTTTGTTACGCCGTGAGGTGCCTTAAAGCTGGGAATCTCTTTCCTAGCGGGAGGGGAGAGGGAAAGAGGAAGTGCCAGATAAGCGATTCCCTAGCCCCAGCGCCTCCGGCTGCTGTGAGTCGCCCTTATATTTTAGAACCGCCCGAACATAATGTGCCACCTGGTTCCATTTGTTAACCGATTCGAGCATCACCGCAACTATGTTATCCGGGGTGAGCTCTCCCGTCTCCCTGTAGAGTTTTCTTCGCAGCCTGACCCATTTTGTTTACGCGAAAAACGTGTGGCAGGCATTGTCCTCCTCTCCTGAGCAAAACCGACAATCGGAGAACCGGCACTTACCAATCTTGTGCAGGTAAGACTGAAAACACCCATGCTCACTCAAAAGCTGGATCAGATAGAAGTCAGTCTCACCATGCCTTCGATTTAGCCACGGTCTCATGTCCGGGATGAGGCGCGCAGTCCACCTTCCCTTCGTGCAATTGATCGAAAACTGCTGCCAATCGTTGAGTGAGCGCTGTCTCTCCTCGCGGACAACCATCTCCCTCGCATCCTCGTTTCGGCGCAGGTAAATAGCGCGGCGCTTTCTAGCAAGAAGGGTGACAGGCATCATGTCTGCAATAACTCTCACCGCCGAGTCAGAGACTGTCGGATATGAAGATGCAATTCTCAGTGCTCCTCTTCTCTGTACCTGTGCCAAACGTTTTCGGTATACCTCCTTACTGAGAGTGTTGCCCCATACTTTTGCTCCGTACAGTAGCACTGACCCTACTGCTCTCATCAAGAGCGTCTTCTTGACGGGCTGTGTCCCCCTACGTTGGGCATAAGTTGACTCAGAGCCGATATTCCCGAAGCAGCCTTCTCAGCCGCTGCCCTGATTTGCTCAGAGAAATTCATCTTCTAGTCGATCAGCAGCCCCAGGCACTTCACCGATGGCTTTGGTTCGATTCAGAAGTCTCCAATACTGATCATCCTTACTCTAGGGGTTCTTTTTTTGTCTTGATGACCACTTCGGTTTTGTCCAGTGCTAAACTGAGCCCGTAAGCAGCCATTAGCATACCTAGACACGTTCCGCAGGTCCGGACCAAGGATAGATTCCTGGGCAACACCCGATGTAATTTTCATCCTTCGTTGGCCCTGTGTCGTGTCGTAGAGCAGGCTTTGGTCTTGCGGGTAGTCCCTCGAAAGCTGCATTAGATATTCTGGAAATTGAAAAGGATTTTCCAGCGTATCCAGAATATCCACCCATCTAGTGGAGTTGAAGGCGTTGCTGACATCGAGTGTCACCAACAGGACGATCGGTCGCTTGGTGCAATTATTTGCCTCTGCCTTTTAGACCGCACTCGCCACCTCTGCGATCGCATCAATAGTAGAACATCCTGCTCTAAAGGCATACTGCCGAGTAGATAAGTTCCCAGCAGCACGAACCGCATCAGTGAGTCTTCCCTTGATGAGCTTCTCTAGCACTTTCCCATCTAGCATGCATAACGGGCGTTATGCAGACGGCGATTCAGGATTTTCTTCCCCTTGCTGATCAGCAGGAGCCTCGCCACCTTCCATTGTGCCGGAAAAACCCCATCCCGTAGGCAAGCGTTGAATGTGCTGACCAGCAAGTCAGGACAATGGTGATAGACAAGCGGCAACCCCTCAGCCGGGACACCATCTGGACCTGGAGCCTTCGTCGCTTTCAATGAAAGGACTGCCTCTTCCAGTTCCAGCTGTGTGAAGAGTGAACACTCGACTGCTGTTTCACCATGGACAGCGTTCGCACGAACGGGATGTGCGAGGAAGAGGCCCTGCACTATCTCATCCATATTTTCCACATCATGTATGCAAGGCTTCCATAGGGCGCCAAGCTTCAGCATAACTAGCTTGTAGCCAAGGCCCCATGGATCCTTGTTCACATTGTTCACTAGGTCTTGCCAGCAGCGAGTCTTACTATTGTTGATCAATTTGCGAAGGCCTTTCCTGGCTGACTTATATGCTGCCACCTGGTTGCTTGCCTCGTCACGGTTCTGTGCCCGTCGAACCTAACGTGCTTTTTTCGCTTTTCAGCGATTTAAGTTGGCCACCAGTACCCTGGGGGTTTACCGTGCCGGAGTTTTTAACGGGGCGTAGAAGCTTTGCAAACAGTCGTGATCATGCTCATAGTAGAGTTCACCACGTCTTGAGCTGCCAGTTCTGCCATCCTCTCCGAAGCTCCCTGCAGTAGCATACCTGCTGTGAGCACCTTGACGAACATCTCGAAGCCCATCCTTCCAATGTTCCATCCAGTTGTAGAAAGCCGAGAGCACAGACGTCAGGAGACAACATCACTGATCTCAAATAGAATGCACTGATGATCACTGGCTGAGTAGTCCTCTAATACTTTCGAACTGTGTATCCTCCGTTCTAAGGACTCCGATGTGAAGGTCACGTTCGGTATGGTTCCCTCACAGCCAATAAGGTGGAAAGTTTGTGTATTTAGGTGTCGGCACCAGGTCGGCGTAGTAGGACGAGCGCCATCCCGGCCGCCATTTCCAGGATTCGTTTTCCCCGCGGATCTGTTTGAGGCATGCAACATTCGATTGCTTTAGCGTTGAAGTCTCACTGAACGAGAACTTTGCCCTCTGCGTTCGAGACAGTGCCCTCCAGAGTATTAAACTTGGCTTTGAAAGATGATATCGATATTGATTCGTTCAGCGCTAAGTACACACTATGGAAGGTGGTTCCGGAGTACCGAACCCACACGATACCATCCCCCCGTCCTGAACTCTCCGTTTGGAAACCACTGTTTCAACCCAGATGGCTGCAGGATACCATAATGCAGGACTTTTATCATAGTGTTGCTCACTCAGCAGCAAGAAGTCGGCTTTCATGTCCCTCGCAAACTGCTCAAGCAGATTTTGGGTGGTTGAACTGCGATGTAGTTTTAGCTGCAGGATGTGGGTCATTCAAGTTTTTATTTTGCCTTGGCTAGGGCATCCTGGGAAACCCGGCATTTTCCTGATCTCAAGACGTGTCCAAAATCAGGTCTTGGATTAGCATCCCTGCAAAGAATACACTGTGCCTCCTTCGTACACTCTTTTCTTCTATGTCCCACTTCACCGCATTTGTAATATAGGACACTCCTATCGGGTCCTTTGCATACTTGCGTCGTGTGATCATAGCCAAGACGTTTGAAATATTGAAGAGACGTTGCTCTTCGCCGTATCCTACAGACAACCCAGGAATTATTCGGCGTCCTTTTTGGGCAAGTCATCTATAGCCATACGTTACCCCTGGTGTTTTCTCGTGTCAGTCTCGCTTTGATCCTTCCCACGCTAGGGAACTCCCTTTTGATTGCCTCTTCTACCTCAGCCAAATCCGTGACGCAATCAACGTCTCTTATTTTGATCGTGTCCATCGGCTCGAGCAAGGCTATAGCTGCGCTTTTGCTGAGGATTTTCTTTACTGCGTCGCAAAATGCTTCCTTATTGCCAGCCTCTGCTCTGAATTTGACCAGTACGTGGCCGACCGCATTGGTCGTACTACTTTAATGGTAGTGTTAGTGTCTTCGGGCCTTACGTTTCCCCTGATGCCCCACAGCACCACAGCGTAGGATCGGCCATCTTGAGGTTTTACGAGCAGTGCCGGCTGCCGGGGTCTTTGTCGGGGCTTCAGTCTCTCCTGTTTTGCATCAGGTCTTTTTTCTTGTTGAGCGTCCATGCGAACTTTACTTTCTGGCACTGTTTGAAGGAGTTTCTCTTTTGCTTTCTTCGCTCCCTTTATAAACGCCGTCTGGAACCCGTGATCTGGTGCTCCACGCCGGTCAAGTGCCTCTTTCTTCCTTCTTTAATCCCGATATCCTTCGATTGGGCTAGACACCATTTTTTTTTATTGATTTTTAATGGAGGAGCTACCTGCATGTGGCCTTTGGATTTTGCCCCCAGCGCTTCTTTAGCCTTTTGCTCATCTTCAGCCTTTAACCAGCTCCTTCGGTAAAGCCCTATGCAATCTAGGAGCTCCTCTTGTTCAAGGAGCCCAATCTTTACTGCTTTGCTGATTTTTGGGGAGTCGCATGCAGATTGTATTCTTTTCAGAACATCTCCCGCTTTTCGGAATAGTCTTTCTTCTTCATGTCGCTGGACAGCAATTGTACTTTGCGACCACCGTTGAGAGAGGTTATCGCTTTCCGTTTCCGAATACAGTACTTCCACCACATTTTCGATGGTGGCGATGCAATAACACAGCGTCGCCTTATTTGTCTGGTCACTGGTTACTTTTCCTGCCATAATCTCCTCGTTGACTTCAGAACGGTTCGTTATTATGTCAGGATTTACGACTCTTGCATCGGTCGCTTTGGTAACGATCACAGCAGTCACCATCAAGTTCTCGATGTTCTTTATATTTTCTTCCACCGCTCGAACACCTGAAGCGTCCTGCATAGTTTCCCACATTTTTTTTTGCTGCGCCTGAATGCCGCAGGAATCTCAGTCTGGACCAGACTGTCTGCTAATCTCCGTTTTTCATCCGTCCTCACTGTCATTGTATTATTCGTCGTTTTGTCATCGTTAGTACCGCTCTGGATGTACTGTTAACGGCGACGCACGTTATTAGTATTTAGACATTTGGGTTGTTTTGATATTTTTTAAGTGTTATTGGTTGCTCCAATTTTATTGAGTCCTCCTTTGGGGCTGCTATCTCCGTTTGTGTGTGTAGTCGCCTTTTTGGTCCCATGGTTATCTTTACAGAGCAGGGAGGCCATGCGAGGGTTGGCACAAGCCATCATGGGGCATGTGCTCAGAGCCAGACCAGCGCTAATTGGGAGTCTGTCTCAACCGAATCTACACCACCAACCCAATGGTGCGAACTTCCAACGTACTCCGAGGCCTCCCAGGGTTTTACCAGGACGGAGATGGTATGATAGTTGAATTGGGGCCGTTCACACACGAGTGTCGCCTCTGCGCTATTGTGCAAAGCAACCAGGTCCAAACCATCATATCAGCCAGCCCAAAGCATCAATTCCAGTTCGTTGTCCAAATCGTAGTCCAGATCCAATCAGAGCCGTTACCTGTCATCCCAGGGAGGAACCTCACGGTGCCCCCCATATCCTCGAGGCCTTGTGGGAGGCGCTCCCCAAAGCATGCTAGCGTCCAAGAGTGCTCTTGTCGACCGGCATTCCCCCTGCGGGAACGGTTGCTACATTAGGTCTAGGTTGCAGTACCTGTGTCAGCTAGCGAACAGCTAAGCAGAGTAGAACTGGTCAAGTTCTATGGGAGATCAGTAGTGTACTTGCTAACAGCACTTGTAACAGAGGAAAACTGGCTTACAACATTAGAAAAAACTCACAAAAACAAGGCCCGATGGCTTTTAAAGAGAAAAAGACACATTTTTGTTATACTCGCACACATCATTCCTGGCAAGAACATAACTTCAAAGGAGTATATTAATTCTGATCATGGCTACCCGTCCTCAGTAGGCCTGATCGCAAAATGCTTACATTGCTAGCTTAAACTCTTTTGATATGAAAATTGTGTCGTAATTCGGTCGAAGCCTTAAAGTTGAAAAATGCCAAAACTTACGTACAGGTTCAGTATCCACGACAAAAATTGTATGCAGCTGTTTTTACGTAAGTTGTGTTTTTTTATCAGGGTGATATATTATGATGTTTCATTTGAAATAGGCTTTTTGACGGGTCACACGTGACTCCAGCCAAACTGTAATGTAGTTTTTATCATTTATCTTTTTACAAATCATTTTAAGAAAGACTTACACCGTAACAACGTATCCAAATTGTTTAGCTGTATTACGAAAATCAGCGTTCTGCGAGAAATGATTTTTGTACTCATAGAGCAACTAATGGTATGTATTGTCGACCTACCGAAACCACTATAGCCAATACCATCCGCAATTTTGAGACCCAGTAAATTGGCCACCTAGCTTGCGTCTTATCACACCTTTAGATTATTTTCTTTGGGTTACACAAAATCTCTGGTCATCAGCGATAAGCCAGCTTCAATCGACACTTTGGAAGCCAATATTACTCGTGTCATTCGCGAGATACCGGCAACTTTTTGTCCGAATTTCCCCTTAATTTACTAATACTTATATAAATTTACAACTACCAAACAAATTTGTTCAAAGATGACGGAAAGTAGAGGCAATAATTCATTCATTTTCATTGCAGTAACACATAATAAATTTAATGTGGATTGTTTCATTAAAATCAATATTTTACAATTTATTTTGCTGAGGCTAAATAATTTAACAAGTTTTTAATTTTATAAAATTTTAAACTAAAATAATAGCATCCAATTTCTATACATTAGTGTTTTTGCATTACTGATATTGATGATCTATCATTTCACAAAAAATTACTAGCTAAAAACAAATCCAAGCGAAAAATTATTTGCTGCATCCGAAACTTAATAACGTACAGAAAAATTAAAATTAAAAATTACTTGCGGCGTCCAGAACTTCGAAAATTAGCAAGCAAAATATTTCATACAATATCAAATAACAAAATTTTAAAATTTCAATTACCCCCATTAATATTTCCATTTGACTTTTTCACTGACTCTTGGGGAACAAACTAAACGGGAATGTAAGCTGAGCACGAAGAAAATAGCACGAAGAATTAAGCCACGCCCACGTAAACAAACGGATGAAGCACTGACTGATTATCAAGAAAACGCACGTAATTAACACTAACTAAATCAAAATGCTCAAAAAATATACGCGCACTCAAAAATCAAGCAGCAATTGCCAACTTACCTGTGGAAAGATGTTCCTGGCAACCAGCATTTCGTATCATTTCCGCACGTTAACACTATGCCCTTTATTATTAGTTTTCTATGTTTGTAACTAGTGTCACTATCACTTAATCACTTCACTATGTTCTTTAAACCTCACCTCACGTACTACACGATATTAAAATCAAATCAACACTTTCGACTTGAAATTATTTGATCAAATTCGACGGAAATCCCGACGCGTAAAATTTTTACTCACGTCTATCAGTCGATTTGACAGTAGTGCAACTTCGGGTTCAATTTAAGATACACGAATTAGCTCAGTTGCTACGGATGGGGAAAACGAATTTTTAAGTAATGACTTGTTCACGCTAAGTGAGTGATCTCATACCATCAAAGGTTGGTTAATGAGTTGCGTCCTAAGTGGTTAAATATGAATTGAATGAATCAGAGTTAACGTTATCTATAATATGTGGCAATTTTCGTTTGCAGTTAATGTACTTTTATCAGTTTTGTCGTAAAACTATAATGAAAGTTAATAAAACTGAGCAAGAGCGTGACCATACCTTAACACCAAATACCTTCCTAACGGCAATGTAAGCTGCGTGATAGTTTCTAGCCCGAGTGTGCCCGAAAATGTGCACAAATGTAAATATTAATTTGAATTTGATATTTATGCATTTAAAAATTGATTTTCATCCGAGAATATGAATTTGTAACTTGTAAAATATGTGTATGAGGCTGATGTAACGAATATTAATCCCTTACGATTTATTTAATAAAAACTTTATCAATGCGAATTTGAAAGTGAAATACAATAAATTTTTAAGTTTCCTGACGAAAATTAGAAAATTTCTTGCGCTAAAGATTTGCATTAGATTTCTAGGTAATGAGTCATTAGAATTTTTAACGCTATAAGTGCTGTCCGCACTCATAAATCTACAAAAAGTCATAAATAACCAGGCTGGTTTATTATATACCAATCTACAATACCCACGAAAAGAGCCGAAGGTGGTAACAGCTAATGAGGGGAAAACTGGTCAAATGGAATTGTTGGGACGTTCACGGACAGGAATTTATACGGTTACATCCCCTCTAATATCTTGTTCCTCTAAGTCGACGGGCCACTTATAACAAGATAAAATATCCTCCGAATTTGAGTTCACGAGACCAACAATTCCAATGGAGAAGCTGATTGAATTGAGACGGCACAATCCAGATATTGGTGGCTGAATGAGAATGTCTAAATTATTCGTGTTTACTTTCAGTTTTTGTGTTTGTGTTTTCGTTTTTGTGTTTTTGTGTTTTCGTTTTTGTGTTTTTCGTTTTTGTGTTTTTCGTATTTGTGTTTTTCGTTTTTGTGTTTTCCGTTTTTGTGTTTTGTGTTTTTCGTTTCTATGTTTTGTGTTTTTCGTTTTTGTGTTTTTCGATTTGTGTTTTTCGTTTTTGTGTTTTTTGTTTTTGTGTTTTTCGTTTTTCGTTTTTGTGTTTTGTGTTTCATGTTTTTCGTTTTTTCGATTTTGGTTTTTGTGAAAAACGAAAAACCAAAAACCGAACACCAAAAACCAAAAACCAAAAACGAAAAACCAAAAACCAAAAACCAAAAACCAAAAACCAAAAACCAAAAACCAAACGCCAAAAACCAAAAAACAAAAACCAAAAACAAAAAACCAAAAACCAAAAACGAAAAACCAAAAACCAAAAACCAAAAACCAAAAACCAAACACCAAAAACGAAAAACCAAAAACCAAAAACGAAAAACCAAAAACCAAATACGAAAAACCGAAAACCAAAAACCAAAAACCAAAAACCAAAAACCAAAAACCAAAAACCAAAAACCAAAAACCAAAAACCAAAAACCAAATACCAAAAACCAAAAACCAAAAACCAAAAACCAAAAACCAAACACCAAAAACCAAAAATCAAAAACCAAAAACCAAAAACCAAACACCAAAAACGAAAAACCAAAAACCAAAAACGAAAAACCAAAAACCAAATACGAAAAACCGAAAACCAAAAACCAAAAACCAAAACCCAAAAACCAAAAACCAAAAACCAAAAACCAAAAACCAAAAACCAAAAACCAAAAACCAAACACCAAAAACCGAAAAACAAAAACCAAAAAACAAATTCCAAAAACTAAACACCAAATCCAAAAACAAAAAACAAAAACCAAAAACCAAAAAACCAAAAACAAAAAACCAAAAACAAAAAAACAAAAATCAAAAACCAATAACAAAAGAACAAAAACCAAACACCGAAAACCCAAACCCCAAAACCCAAAACCCAAAACGCAAAACCCAAACCAAAAACCCCAAAACCAAAACCAAAAAACCAAAAACAAAAAACCAAAAACCAAAATCCAGAAACCAAAAACCGAAAACCAAAAACCAAAAACCAAAAACCAAAAACCAAAAGCCAAAACAAAAACCAAAAACCAAAAACCAAAAACCAAAAACCAAAAACCAAAAACCAAAAACCAAAAACCAAAAACCCAAAAACCAAAAACCAAAAACCAAAAATCAAAAACCAAAAACAATAAACCAAAAACCAAAAACCGAAAACCCATAACCCAAAACCCAAAACCCAAAACCCAAAACCAAAAACCCCAAAACCAAAACCAAAACCGAAGAACGAAAAACCAAAAACCAAAAGCTAAAAACCAAAAACCAAAAACCAAATACCAAATACCAAATACCAAAAACCAAAAACCGAAAACCAAAAACCAAAAACCAAAAACCAAAATCCAAAAACCAAAAACCAAAAACCAAACACCAAAAACCAAAAATCAAAAACCAAAAACAAAAAACCAAAAACCAAAAACGAAAAACCAAAAACCAAAAATCAAAAACCAAAAACCAAAAACCAACCACCAAAACCCAAAAACCAAAACCCAGAACCGAAAAACCAAAAACCAAAAACCAAAATCCATAACCAAAAACGAAAAACGATAAACCAAAAACCAAAACCAAAAACCAAAAACCAAAAACCAAAAACCAAAAACCAAATACCAAAAACCAAAAACCAAAAACAAAAAACCAAAAACCAAACACCAAAAACCAAAAATCAAAAACCAAAAACCAAAAACCAAACACCAAAAACGAAAAACCAAAAACCAAAAACGAAAAACCAAAAACCAAATACGAAAAACCGAAAACCAAAAACCAAAAACCAAAAACCAAAAACCAAAAACCAAAAACCAAAAACCAAAAACCAAAAACCAAAAACCAAAAACCAAAAACTAAAAACCAAAAACCAAAAACCGAAAAACAAAAACCAAAAAACAAATTCCAAAAACTAAACACCAAAAACCAAAAACCAAAAAACAAAAACCAAAAACAAAAAAACCAAAAACAAAAAACCAAAAACAAAAAAACAAAAATCAAAAACCAATAACAAAAGAACAAAAACCAAAAACCGAAAACCCAAACCCCAAAACCCAAAACCCAAAACCCAAAACGCAAAACCCAAAACCAAAAACCCCAAAACCAAAACCAAAAAACCAAAAACAAAAAACCAAAAACCAAAAACCAGAAACCAAAAACCGAAAACCAAAAACCAAAAACCAAAAACCAAAAACCAAAAACCAAAAGCCAAAACAAAAACCAAAAACCAAAAACCAAAAACCAAAAACCAAAAACCAAAAACCAAAAACCAAAAACCCAAAAACCAAAAACCAAAAACCAAAAATCAAAAACCAAAAACAATAAACCAAAAACCAAAAACCGAAAACCCAAAACCCAAAACCCAAAACCCAAAACAAAAAACCCCAAAACCAAAACCAAAAACGAAAAACGAAAAACCAAAAACCAAAAGCTAAAAACCAAAAACCAAAAACCAAATACCAAATACCAAATACCAAAAACCAAAAACCGAAAACCAAAAACCAAAAACCAAAAACCAAAATCCAAAAACGAGAAACCAAAAACGCAAAACAAAAAACAAAAAATCAAATACGAAAAACAAAAAGCCAAAAACGAAAAACCAAAAACTAAAAACGAAAGACCAAAAACCAAAAACCAAAAACCAAAAACCAAAAACCAAAAACCGAAAACCACAACTAAAACCAAAAACAAAAAACCAAAAACCAAAAACCAAAAACCAAAAACCAAAAACAAAAAACAAAAACCAAAACCCAAAAACCAGAAACCAAACACCAAAAACCAAAAACCAAAAACCAAAAACCAAAAACTCAAACCAAAAACCAAAAACCAAAAACCAAAAACCAAAAACCAAAAACCAAAAACCAAAAACCAAAAACCAAAAACCAAAAACCAAAAACCAAAAACCAAAAACCAAAAACCAAAAACCAAAAACCAAAAACCAAAAACCAAAAACCAAAAACCAAAAACCAAAAACCAAAAACCAAAAACCAAAAACCAAAAACCAAAAACCAAAAACCAAAAACCAAAAACCAAAACCAAAGACCAAAAATCAAAAACCAAAAACCAAAAACCAAAAACCAAAAACCAAAAACAAAACGAAAAACCAAAACCAAAAACCAAAAAACAAAAAACCAAAAACCAAAAATCAAAAACCACAAACCATGAACTAAACACCAAAAACCGAAAACCGAAAACCCAAAACCAAAAACCAAAAACCAAAAACGAAAAACTAAAAACCAAAAACCAAAACTCGAAAACCGAAAACCAAAACCCCAAAACCAAAACCAAAACCAAACAAGTTGAGTAAGCAGGAGAGTGCTCCTACCAGAAGGTCTTTGTAAACATCCTAGGGTGAGAAGCAAGTTTTCTAATGGCGTGAATCGATAACTTGAATTATTCATCCAATACTTAGATATGAAATCGTTCAAATTTATACAAAAGATGCACAGTTTCTTTCATAAGCACAGTGCAGCCGCCGTTTTAATCCAGCTTAAATAATTTTTCTAAATGCTCGGCCGATTGAACATGTTCAAGTTAAACACTATTCCTTAAATTTTCATGAAAATTGAAAGAAAATAAAAGTACCTAAGTCAATTTCAAATATATATAGGGTTTTCCAATAAGAGGTGTTATTTTGAATAGATCTTCTGATTTAACACCTTGCGACTTCTTCCTTTGGAGCCACGTGATAGAGGAGGCCTATGCTAATAGCCCAGCGTCAATTCAAGATCTCAAAGATGAAATTCGTGAGGCTATCGAGGACATAGGGCAGCCACTTTGCGATTTGGTTATGGAAAATTTCATGAAGAGGATATGGTCCTGTAAGCGTGTCGTAGTGGTTATTTGCCCAGTGTTAGTTATTGCTAATAACGGTATATCTTCTTCTTTATAATAAACTAAACATTCGATCATTTATTTTAAAAAATGGCATTTTTCTTTTAATATCAAAATAACACCTCTTATTGGAAAACCCAATATGAACCATAAACACGTGTTATCGTTGTTGTAATTCCATATAATTGAAATGGCTATAACTCACTTGATTATGATTCGATCTCAATTAAATTTTGTGAACATATATATCTTATGTCAGTCTATATAATTGCAAAATTTCAAGAAGTTTAAAGGTACCGTTTTGATTTTATGGGTGAAAATGTAAAATCTACAAATCATACTATTATTAACAAAGTTGATCGAATTTCGATTTCTAAGGTATTTGTTGCCCTTGTACTCATAAAGTTCCACGTTCGTGACAATTTTCAGATTTTTCGGCTGAAAGGTGTCCAATCGCGAGGGGGGGGGGGACACAAATTTTGCGTACATTTTGCCTTCCCCTGGACCCCCTAATTCATCAAATGATTTTTTTATTTCAGATTCTAAAAGTTCTAAGCAAGACCTTTCATTTGATACCCCACTCGACTACCTTTGATTAAAAAAAATTTTTACGGGCCAATTCGTTATTAGGGGGGACCCCCCTTAAAGATTTTTCAAATTTTTGTCAATGCCTTAATTTTTGAGAGATCATCACTTCTGACCTTTTCACAAAGTTTGAGCATTCTAGCTTCTATAGTTTCTGAGGAAATCAGCTGTGACGCACGGACAGACGGACAGACAGGTCGCGAAACTAGTAGGTCTTTGTAAAAAAATTTTTTGCAAAGACCTAAAAAGAAAACGAAAAACCAAACACCAAAAGCCAAAAACCAAAAACCAAAAACCAAAAACCAAAAACCAAAAACCAAAAACCAAAAACCAAAAATCAAAAACCAACAAGTTGAGTAAGCAGGAGAGTGCTCCTACCAGAAGGTCTTTGTAAACATCCTAGGGTTAGAAGGAAGTTTTCTAATGGCGTGAATCGATAACTTGAATTATTCATCCAATACTTAGATATGAAATCGTTCAAATTTATACAAAAGATACACAGTTTCTTTCATAAGCACAGTGCAGCCGCCATTTTAATCTAGCTTAAATGATTTTTCTGAATGCTCGGCCGATTGAACATGTTCAAGTTAAACACTATTCCTTAAATTTTCATGAAAATTGAAAGAAAATAAAAGTGCCTAAGTCAATTTTAAATATATATAGGGTTTTCCAATGAGTTATTATTTTGAATAGATCTTCTGATTTAACACCTTGCGACTTCTTCCTTTGGAGCCACGTGATAGAGAAGGCCTATGCCGATAGCCCAGCGTCGATTCAAGATCTCAAAGATGAAATTCGTGAGGCTATCGAGGACATAGGGCAGCCACTTTGTGATTTGGGAATGGAAAATTTCATGAAGAGGATATGGTCCTGTAAGCGTGTCGTAGTGGTTATTTGCCCAATGTTAATTATTGCTATTAACGGCATATCTTCTTCTTTATAATGAACTAAACATCCGATCATTTATTTTAAAAAATGGCATTTTTCTCTTAATATCAAAATAACACCTCTTATTGGAAAACCCTATATGAATCATAAACACGTGTTATCGTTGTTGTAATTCCATATAATTTAAATGGCTATAACTCACTTGATTATGATTCGATCTCAACTAAATTTTGTGAACATATATGTCTTATGTCAGTCTATATAATTGCAAAATTTCAAGAAGTTTAAAGTTACCGTTTTGATTTTATGGGCAAAAATGTAAAATCTACAAATCATACTATTATTAACAAAGTTGAGTGAATTTCGATTTCTCAGGTATTTGTTGCCCTTGTACTCATAAAGGTCCACATTCGTGATAATTTTCAGATTTTTCGGCTGAAAAGTGTCCAATCGCGAGGGGGGGGGACACAAATTTTGGGTACATTTTGCCTTCCCGTGGACCCCCTAATTCATTAAATGATCTTTTTATTTCAGATTCTAAAAGTTCTAATCAAGACCTTTCATTTGATACCCCACTCGACCACCTTTGATTAAAAAAAATTTTTAAGGGTCATTTCGTTATTGGGGGGGACCCCCCTTAAACATTTTTTAAATTTTTGTCAAGGCCTTAACTTTTGAGAGATTATCACTTCTGACCTTTTCACAAAGTTTGAGCATTCTAGCTTCTATAGTTTCTGAGGAAATCAGCTGTGACGCACGGACAGACGGACAGACGGACAGACGGACAGACGGACAGACGGACAGACGGACGGACGGACAGACGGACGGACAGACGGACAGACAGGTCGCGAAACTAGGAGGTCTTTGTAAAAAAATTTTTTACAAAGACCTAAAAACCAAAACCACAAACCGAAAACCCAAAACCCACAACCCAAAACCCAAAACCCAAAACCCAAAACCCAAAACCAAAAACCCCAAAACCAAAACCAAAAAACCAAAATCAAAAAACCAAAAACCAAAAACCAGAAACCAAAAACCGAAAACCAAAAACCAAAAATTAAAAACCAAAAACAAAAAACCAAAAACCAAAAACCGAAAACCGAAAACCCAAAACCCAAAACCCAAAACCCAAAACCCAAAACCCAAAACCCAAAACCCAAAACCAAAACCAAAACCAAAAACGAAAAACGAAAAACGAAAAACCAAAAACCAAAAACCAAAAACAAAAAACCAAAAACCAAAAACCAAAAACGAAAAACCAAAAACCAAAAACCAAAAACCAAAAACCAAAAACCAAAAACCAAAAACCAAAAACCAAAAACCAAAAACCAAAAACCAAAAACCAAAAACCAAAAACCAAAAACCAAAAACCAAAAACCAAAAACCAAAAACCAAAAACCAAAAACCAAAAAACCAAAAACCAAAAACCAAA
>OZ017738.1:83838101-83851954 GCA_963969285.1 Odontomyia ornata
CCTAATTCATAAAATGATTTTTTTATTTCAGATTCTAAAAGCTCTAATCAAGACCTTTCATTTGATACCTCACTCGACTACCTTTGATGAAAAAAAATTTTTAAGGGCCAATTCGTCATTAGGGGGGACCCCTCTTAAAGATTTTTTAAATTTTTGTTAAGGCCTTAACTTTTGAGAAATCGTCACTTCTGACCTTTCCACAAAGTTTGAGCATTCTAGCTTCTATAGTTTCTGAGGAAATCAGCTGTGACGCACGGACAGACGGACAGACGGACAGACGGACGGACGGACAGACGGACGGACAGACGGACAGACAGGTCGCGAAACTAGTAGGTCTTTGCAAAAAAATTTTTTACAAAGACCTAAAAACCAAAAACCAAAAACCAAAAACCAAAAACCAAAAACCAAAAACCAAAAACAAAAAACCAAAAACCAAAACCAAAAACCAAAAACCAAAAACCGAAAACCAAAAACCAAAAACCAAAAACCAAAAACCAAAAACCAAAAACCAAAAACCAAAAACCAAAAACCAAAAACCAAAAACCAAAAACCAAAAACCAAAAACCAAAAACCAAAAACCAACAAGTTGAGTAAGCAGGAGAGTGCTCCTACCAGAAGGTCTTTGTAAGCATCCTAGGGTTAGAAACAAGTTTTCTAATGGCGTGAATCGATAACTTGAATTATTCATCCAATACTTAGATATGAAATTGTTCAAATTTATACAAAATATGCACAGTTTCTTTCATAAACACAGTGCAGCCGCCATTTTAATCTAGCTTAAATGATTTTTCTGAATGCTCGGCCGATTGAACATGTTCAAGTTAAACACTATTCCTTAAATTTTCATGAAAATTGAAAGAAAATAAAAGTGCCTAAGTCAATTTTAAATATATATAGGGTTTTCCAATAAGAGGTGTTATTTTGAATAGATCTTCTGATTTAACACCTTGCGACTTCTTCCTTTGGAGCCACGTGATAGAGAAGGCCTATGCCATAAGCCCAGCGTCGATTCAAGATCTCAAAGATGAAATTCGTGAGGCTATCGAGGACAGAGGGCAACCACTTTGCGATTTGGTTATGGAAAATTTTATGAAGAGGATATGGTCCTGTAAGCGTGTCGTAGTGGTTATTTGCTCAATGTTAATTATTGCTGTTAACGGCATATCTTCTTCTTTATAATGAAATAAGCATTCGATCATTAATATTAAAAAATGGCATTTTTCTTTTAATATCAAAATAACACCTCTTAGTGGAAAACCCTATATCAACCATAAACACGTGTTATTGTTGGTATAATTCCATATAATTTAAATGGCTATAACTCACTTGATTATGATTCGATCTCAATTAAATTTTGTGAACATATATATCTTATGTCAGTCTATATAATTGCAAAATTTCAAGAAGTTTAAAGGTACCGTTTTGATTTTATGGGCAAAAATGTAAAATCTACAAATCATACTATTATTAACAAAGTTGAGCGAATTTCGATTTCTAAGGTATTTGTTGCCCTTGTACTCATATAGGTTCACGTTCGTGATAATTTTCAGATTTTTCGGCTGAAAGGTGTCCAATCGCGAGGGGGGGGGACACAAATTTTGCGTACATTTTGCCTTCCCCTGGACCCCCTAATTCATAAAATGATTTTTTTATTTCAGATTCTAAAAGCTCTAATCAAGACCTTTCATTTGATACCTCACTCGACTACCTTTGATGAAAAAAAATTTTTAAGGGCCAATTCGTCATTAGGGGGGACCCCTCTTAAAGATTTTTTAAATTTTTGTTAAGGCCTTAACTTTTGAGAAATCGTCACTTCTGACCTTTCCACAAAGTTTGAGCATTCTAGCTTCTATAGTTTCTGAGGAAATCAGCTGTGACGCACGAACAGACGGACAGACGGACAGACGGACAGACGGACAGACGGACAGACGGACAGACGGACAGACGGACAGACGGACGGACGGACAGACGGACGGACAGACGGACAGACAGGTCGCGAAACTAGTAGGTCTTTGTAAAAAAATTTTTTACAAAGACCTAAAAACCAAAAACCAAAACCAAAAACCAAAAACCAAGAACCAAAAACCAAAAACCAAAAACCAAAAACCAAAAACCAAAAACAGAAAACCAAAAACGAAAAACCAAAAACCAAAAACCAAAAATCAAAAACCAAAAACCAAAAACCAAAAACCAAAAACCGAAAACCAAAAACCAGAAACCAAAAACCAAAAACCAAAAACCAAAAACCAAAAACCAAAACCCAAAAACCAAAAACCAAAAACCAAAAACCAAAAACCAAAAACCAAAAACCAAAAACCAAAAACCAAAAACCAAAAAACAAAAACCCAAAATCCAAAAACCAAAAACCAAAAACCAAAAACCAAAAACCAAAAAGCAAAAACCAAAAAGCAAAAACCAAAAACCAAAAACCAAAAACCAAAAACCAAAAACCAAAAACCAAAAACCAAAAACCAAAAACCAAAAACCTAAACCAAAACAAAACCAAAAACCAAAAACCAAAAACCAAAAACCAAAAACCAAAAACCAAAAACCAAAAACCAAAAACCAAAAACCAAAAACCAAAAACCAAAAACCAAAAACCAAAAACCAAAAACCAAAAACCAAAAACCAAAAACCAAAAACCAAAAACCAAATACCAAAAACCAAAAACCAAAAACCAAAAATCAAAAACCAAAAACCAAAAACCAAAAACAGAAAACCAAAAACAGAAAACCAAAAACCAAAAACAGAAAACCAAAAACCGAAAACCAAAAACCAAAAACCAAAAACCAAAAACCAAAAACCAAAAACCAAAAACCTAAAACCAAAAACCAAAAACCAAAAACCAAAAACCAAAACCAAAAACCAAAAACCAAAAACCAAAAACCAAAAACCAAAAACCAAAAACCAAAAACCAAAAACCAAAAACCAAAAACCAAAAACCAAAAACCAAAAACCAAAAACCAAATACCAAAAACCAAAAACCAAAAACCAAAAACCAAAAACCAAAAACCAAAAACCAAAAACCAAAAACCAAAAACCAAAAACCAAAAACCAAAAACCAAAAACCAAAAACCAAAAACCAAAAACCAAAAACCAAAAACCAAAAACCAAAAACCAAAAACCAAAAACCAAAAACCAAAAACCAAAAACCAAAAACCAAAAACCAAAAACCAAAAACCAAAAACCAAAAACCAAAAACCAAAAACCAAAAACCAAAAACCAAAAACCAAAAACCAAAAACCAAAAACCAAAAACCAAAAACCAAAAACCAAAAACCAAAAACCAAAAACCAAAAACCAAAAACCAAAAACCAAAAACCAAAAACCAAAAAACAAAAAACCAAAAACCAAAAACCAAAAACCAAAAACCAAAAACCAAAAACCAAAAACCAAAAACCAAAAACCAAAAACCAAAAATCAAAAACCAAAAACCAAAAACCAAAACCAAAAACCAAAAACCAAAAACCAAAACCTAAAACCAAAAACCAAAAACCAAAACCAAAAACCAAAAACCAAAAACCAAAAACCAAAAACCAAAAAACCAAAAACCAAAAACCAAAAACCAAAAACCAAAAACCAAAAACCAAAAACCAAAAACCAAAAACCAAAAACCAAAAACCAAAAACCAAAAACCAAAAACCAAAAACCAAATACCAAAAACCAAAAACCAAAAACCAAAAACCAAAAACCAAAAACCAAAAACCAAAAACCAAAAACCAAAAACCAAAAACCAAAAACCAAAAACCAAAAACCAAAAACCAAAAACCAAAAACCAAAAACCAAAAACCAAAAACCAAAAACCAAAAACCAAAAACCAAAAACCAAAAACCAAAAACCAAAAACCAAAAACCAAAAACCAAAAACCAAAAACCAAAAACCAAAAACCAAAAACCAAAAACCAAAAACCAAAAACCAAAAACCAAAAACCAAAAACCAAAAACCAAAAACCAAAAACCAAAAACCAAAAACCAAAAACCCAAAAACCAAAAACCAAAAACAAAAAACCAAAAACCAAAAACCAAAAACCAAAAACCAAAAACCAAAAACCAAAAACCAAAAACCAAAAACCAAAAACCAAAAACCAAAAACCAAAAACCAAAAACCAAAACCAAAAACCAAAAACCAAAAACCAAAAACCAAAAACCAAAAACCAAAAACCAAAAACCAAAAACCAAAAACCAAAAACCAAAAACCAAAAACCAAAAACCAAAAACCAAAAACCAAAAACCAAAAACCAAAAACCAAAAACCAAAAACCAAAAACCAAAAACCAAAAACCAAAAACCAAAAACCAAAAACCAAAAACCAAAAACCAAAAACCAAAAACCAAAACCAAAAACCAAAAACCAAAAACCAAAAACCAAAAACCAAAAACCAAAAACCAAAAACCAAAAACCAAAAACCAAAAACCAAAAACCAAAAACCAAAAACCAAAAACCAAAAACCAAAAACCAAAAACCAAAAACCAAAAACCAAAAACCAAAAACCAAAAACCAAAAACCAAAAACCAAAAACCAAAAACCGAAAACCAAAAACCACAAACCAAAAACCAAAAACCAAAAACCAAAAACCAAAAACCAAAATCCAAAAACCAAAAACCAAAAACCAAAAACCAAAAACCAAAAACCAAAGAACCAAAAACCAAAAACCAAAAACCAAAAACCGAAAACCAAAAACCAAAAACCAAAAACCAAAAACCAAAAACCAAAAACCAAAACCAAAAACCAAAAACCAAAAACCAAAAACCAAAAACCAAAAACCAAAAACCAAAAACCAAAAACCAAAAACCGAAAACCAAAAACCAAAAACCAAAAACCAAAAACCAAAAACCAAAAACCAAAAACCAAAAACCAAAAACCAAAAACCAAAAACCAAAAACCAAAAACCAAAAACCAAAAACCAAAAACCAAAAACCAAAAACCAAAAACCAAAAACCAAAAACCAAAAAACCAAAAACCAAAAACCAAAAACCAAAAACCAAAAACCAAAAACCAAAAACCAAAAACCAAAAACCAAAAACCAAAAACCAAAAACCAAAAACCAAAAACCAAAAACCAAAAACCAAAAACCAAAAACCAAAAACCAAAAACCAAAAACAAAAAACAAAAAACCAAAAACCAAAAACCAAAAACCAAAAACCAAAAAACAAAAAACCAAAAACCAAAAACCAAAAACCAAAAACCAAAAACCAAAAACCAAAAACCAAAAACCAAAAACCAAAAACCAAAAACCAAAAACCAAAAACCAAAAACCAGAAACCAAAAACCAAAACCAAAAACCAAAAACCAAAAACCAAAAACCAAAAACCAAAAACCAAAAACCAAAAACCAAAAACCAAAAACCAAAAACCAAAAACCAAAAACCAAAAACCAAAAACCAAAAACCAAAAACCAAAAACCAAAAACCAAAAACCAAAAACCAAAAACCAAAAACCAAAAACCAAAAACCAAAAACCAAAAACCAAAAAACCAAAAACCAAAAACCAAAAACCAAAAACCAAAAACCAAAAACCAAAAACCAAAAACCAAAAACCAAAAACCAAAAACCAAAAACCAAAAACCAAAAACCGAAAACCAAAAACCACAAACCAAAAACCAAAAACCAAAAACCAAAAACCAAAAACCAAAAACCAAAAACCAAAAACCAAAAACCAAAAAAACCAAAAACCAAAGAACCAAAAACCAAAAACCAAAAACCAAAAACCGAAAACCAAAAACCAAAAACCAAAAACCAAAAACCAAAAACCAAAAACCAAAAACCAAAACCAAAAACCAAAAACCAAAAACCAAAAACCAAAAACCAAAAACCAAAAACCAAAAACCAAAAACCAAAAACCAAAAACCAAAAACCAAAAACCAAAAACCAAAAACCAAAAACCAAAAACCAAAAACCAAAAACCAAAAACCAAAAACCAAAAACCCAAAACCAAAAACCAAAAACCAAAAACCAAAAACCAAAAACCAAAAACCAAAAACCAAAAACCAAAAACCAAAAACCAAAAACCAAAAACCAAAAACCAAAAACCAAAAACCAAAAACCAAAAACCAAAAACCAAAAACCAAAAACCAAAAACCAAAAACCAAAAACCAAAAACCAAAAACCAAAAACCAAAAACCAAAAACCAAAAACCAAAAACCAAAAACCAAAAACCAAAAACCAAAAACCAAAAACCAAAAACCAAAAACCAAAAACCAAAAACCAAAAAACCAAAAACCAAAAACCAAAAACCAAAAAACAAAAAACCAAAAACCAAAAACCAAAAACCAAAAACCAAAAACCAAAAACCAAAAACCAAAAACCAAAAACCAAAAACCAAAAACCAAAAACCAAAAACCAAAACCCAAAAACCAAAAACCAAAAACCAAAAACCAAAAACCAAAAACCAAAAACCAAAAACCAAAAACCAAAAACCAAAAACCAAAAACCAAAAACCAAAAACCAAAAACCAAAAACCAAAAACCAAAAACCAAAAACCAAAAACCAAAAACCAAAAACCAAAAACCAAAAACCAAAAACCAAAAACCAAAAACCAAAAACCAAAAACCAAAAACCAAAAACCAAAAACCAAAAACCAAAAACCAAAAACCAAAAACCAAAAACCAAAAACCAAAAACCAAAAACCAAAAACCAAAAACCAAAAACCAAAAACCAAAAACCAAAAACCAAAACCAAAAACCAAAAACCAAAAACCAAAAACCAAAAACCAAAAACCAAAAACCAAAAACCAAAAACCAAAAACCGAAAACCAAAAACCAAAAACCAAAAACCAAAAACCAAAAACCAAAAACCAAAAACCAAAAACCAAAAACCAAAAACCAAAAACCAAAAACCAAAAAAACCAAAAACCAAAAAAACCAAAAACCAAAAACCAAAAACCGAAAACCAAAAACCAAAAACCAAAAACCAAAAACCAAAAACCAAAAACCAAAAACCAAAACCAAAAACCAAAAACCAAAAACCAAAAACCAAAAACCAAAAACCAAAAACCAAAAACCAAAAACCAAAAACCGAAAACCAAAAACCAAAAACCAAAAACCAAAAACCAAAAACCAAAAACCAAAAACCAAAAACCAAAAACCAAAAACCAAAAACCAAAAACCAAAAACCAAAAACCAAAAACCAAAAACCAAAAACCAAAAACCAAAAACCAAAAACCAAAAACCAAAAACCAAAAACCAAAAACCAAAAACCAAAAACCAAAAACCAAAAACCAAAAACCAAAAACCAAAAACCAAAAACCAAAAACCAAAAACCAAAAACCAAAAACCAAAAACCAAAAACCAAAAACAAAAAACCAAAAACCAAAAACCAAAAACCAAAAACCAAAAACCAAAAACCAAAAAACAAAAAACCAAAAACCAAAAACCAAAAACCAAAAACCAAAAACCAAAAACCAAAAACCAAAAACCAAAAACCAAAAACCAAAAACCAAAAACCAAAAACCAAAAACCAGAAACCAAAAACCAAAAACCAAAAACCAAAAACCAAAAACCAAGAACCAAAAACCAAAAACCAAAAACCAAAAACCAAAAACCAAAAACCAAAAACCAAAAACCAAAAACCAAAAACCAAAAACCAAAAACCAAAAACCAAAAACCAAAAACCAAAAACCAAAAACCAAAAACCAAAAACCAAAAACCAAAAACCAAAAACCAAAAACCAAAAACCAAAAACCAAAAACCAAAAACCAAAAACCAAAAACCAAAAACCAAAAACCAAAAACCAAAAACCAAAAACCAAAAACCAAAAACCAAAAACCAAAAACCAAAAACCAAAAACCAAAAACCAAAAACCGAAAACCAAAAACCACAAACCAAAAACCAAAAACCAAAAACCAAAAACCAAAAACCAAAAACCAAAAACCAAAAACCAAAAACCAAAAACCAAAAACCAAAAACCAAAAACCGAAAACCAAAAACCACAAACCAAAAACCAAAAACCAAAAACCAAAAACCAAAAACCAAAAACCAAAAACCAAAAACCAAAAACCAAAAAAACCAAAAACCAAAGTACCAAAAACCAAAAACCAAAAACCAAAAACCGAAAACCAAAAACCAAAAACCAAAAACCAAAAACCAAAAACCAAAAACCAAAAACCAAAACCAAAACCAAAAACCAAAAACCAAAAACCAAAAACCAAAAACCAAAAACCAAAAACCAAAAACCAAAAACCAAAAACCAAAAACCAAAAACCAAAAACCAAAAACCAAAAACCAAAAACCAAAAACCAAAAACCAAAAACCAAAAACCAAAAACCAAAAACCAAAAACCAAAAACCAAAACCAAAAACCAAAAACCAAAAACCAAAAACCAAAAACCAAAAACCAAAAACCAAAAACCAAAAACCAAAAACCAAAAACCAAAAACCAAAAACCAAAAACCAAAAACCAAAAACCAAAAACCAAAAACCAAAAACCAAAAACCAAAAACCAAAAACCAAAAACCAAAAACCAAAAACCAAAAACCAAAAACCAAAAACCAAAAACCAAAAACCAAAAACCAAAAACCAAAAACCAAAAACCAAAAACCAAAAACCAAAAACCAAAAACCAAAAACCAAAAACCAAAAACCAAAAACCAAAAACCAAAAACCAAAAACCAAAAACCAAAAACCAAAAACCAAAAACCAAAAACCAAAAACCAAAACCAAAAACCAAAAACCAAAAACCAAAAACCAAAACCAAAAACCAAAAAGCAAAAACCAAAAACCAAAAACCAAAAACGAAAAACCAAAAACCGAAAACCAAAAACTGAAAACCAAAAACCAAAAACCAAAAACCAAAGACCAAAAACCAAAAACCAAAAACCAAAAATCAAAAACCAAAAACCAAAAACCAAAAACCAAAAACCAAAAACCAAAAACCAAAAACCAAAAACCAAAAACCAAAAACCAAAAACCAAAAACCAAAAACCAAAAACCAAAAACAGAAAACCAAAAACAAAAAACCAAAAACCAAAAACCAAAAACCAAAAACCAAAAACCAAAAACATAAAACCAAAAACCGAAAACCAAAAACCGAAAACCAAAAACCAAAAACCAAAAACTAAAAACCAAAAACCAAAAACCAAAAACCAAAAACCAAAAACCAAAAACCGAAAACCAAAAACCAAAAACCAAAAACCAAAAACCAAAAACCAAAAACCAAAAACCAAAAACCAAAAACCAAAAACCAAAAACCAAAAACCAAAAACCAAAAACCAAAAACCAAAAACCAAAAACCAAAAACCAAAAACCAAAAACCAAAAACCAAAAACCAAAAACCAAAAACCAAAAACCAAAAACCAAAAACCAAAAACCAAAAACCAAAAACCAAAAAAACCAAAAACCAAAGAACCAAAAACCAAAAACCAAAAACCAAAAACCGAAAACCAAAAACCAAAAAATAAAAACCAAAAACCAAAACCAAAAACCAAAAACAAAAAACCAAAAACCAAAAACCAAAAACCAAAAACCAAAAACCAAAAACCAAAAACCAAAAACCAAAAACCAAAAACCAAAAACCAAAAACCAAAAACCAAAAACCAAAAACCAAAAACCAAAAACCAAAAACCAAAAACCAAAAACCAAAAACCAAAAACCAAAAACCAAAAACCAAAAACCAAAAACCAAAAACCAAAAACCAAAAACCAAAAACCAAAAACCAAAAACCAAAAACCAAAAACCAAAACCAAAAACCAAAAACCAAAAACCAAAAACCAAAACCAAAAACCAAAAAGCAAAAACCAAAAACCAAAAACCAAAAACGAAAAACCAAAAACCGAAAACCAAAAACTGAAAACCAAAAACCAAAAACCAAAAACCAAAGACCAAAAACCAAAAACCAAAAACCAAAAATCAAAAACCAAAAACCAAAAACCAAAAACCAAAAACCAAAAACCAAAAACCAAAAACCAAAAACCAAAAACCAAAAACCAAAAACCAAAAACCAAAAACCAAAAACCAAAAAAACCAAAAACCAAAGAACCAAAAACCAAAAACCAAAAACCAAAAACCAAAAACCAAAAACCAAAAACCAAAAACCAAAAACCAAAAACCAAAAACCAAAAAAACCAAAAACCAAAGAACCAAAAACCAAAAACCAAAAACCAAAAACCGAAAACCAAAAACCAAAAAATAAAAACCAAAAACCAAAAACCAAAAACCAAAAACAAAAAACCAAAACCAAAAACCAAAAACCAAAAACCAAAAACCAAAAACCAAAAACCAAAAACCAAAAACCAAAAACCAAAAACCAAAAACCAAAAACCAAAAACCAAAAACCAAAAACCAAAAACCAAAAACCAAAAACCAAAAACCAAAAACCAAAAACCAAAAACCAAAAACCAAAAACCAAAAACCAGAAACCAAAAACCAAAAACCAAAAACCAAAAACCAAAAACCAAAAACCAAAAACCAAAAACCAAAAACCAAAAACCAAAAACCAAAAACCAAAAACCATAAACCAAAAACCAAAAACCAAAAACCGAAAACCAAAAACCAAAAACCGAAAACCAAAAACCAAAAACCAAAAACCAAAAACCAAAAACCAAAAACCAAAAACCAAAAACCAAAAACCAAAAACCAAAAACCAAAAACCAAAAACCAAAAACCAAAAACCAAAAACCAAAAACCAAAAACCAAAAACCAAAAACCAAAAACCAAAAACCAAAAACCAAAAACCAAAAACCAAAAACCAAAAACCAAAAACCAAAAACCAAAAACCAAAAACCAAAAACCAAAAACCAAAAACCAAAAACCAAAAACTAAAAACCAAAAACCAAAAACCAAAAACCAAAAACCAAAAACCAAAAACCAAAAACCAAAAACCAAAAACCAAAAACCAAAAACCAAAAACCAAAAACCAAAAACCAAAAACCAAAAACCAAAAACCAAAAACCAAAAACCAAAAACCAAAAACCAAAAACCAAAAACCAAAAACCAAAAACCAAAAACCAAAAACCAAAAACCAAAAACCAAAAACCAAAAACCAAAAACCAAAAACCAGAAACCAAAACCAAAAACCAAAAACCAAAAACCAAAAACCAAAAACCAAAAACCAAAAACCAAAAACCAAAAACCAAAAACCAAAAACCAAAAACCAAAAACCAAAAACCAAAAACCAAAAACCAAAAACCAAAAACCAAAAACCAAAAACCAAAAAACCAAAAACCAAAAACCAAAAACCAAAAACCAAAAACCAAAAACCAAAAACCAAAAACCAAAAACCAAAAACCAAAAACCAAAAACCAAAAACCAAAAACCAAAAACCAAAAACCAAAAACCAAAAACCAAAAACCAAAAACCAAAAACCAAAAACCAAAAACCAAAAACCAAAAACCAAAAACCAAAAACCAAAAACCAAAAACCAAAAACCAAAAACCAAAAACCAAAAACCAAAAACCAAAAACCAAAAACCAAAAACCAAAAACCAAAAACCAAAAACCAAAAACCAAAAACCAAAAACCAAAAACCAAAAACCAAAAACCAAAAACCAAAAACCAAAAACCAAAAACCAAAAACCAAAAACCAAAAACCAAAAACCAAAAACCAAGAACCAAAAACCAAAAACCAAAAACCAAAAACCAAAACCAAAAACCAAAAACCAAAAACCAAAAACCAAAAACCAAAAACCAAAACCAAAAACCAAAACCAAAAACCAAAAACCAAAAACCAAAAACCAAAAACCAAAAACCAAAAACCAAAAACCAAAAACCAAAAACCAAAAACCAAAAACCAAAAACCAAAAACCAAAAACCAAAAACCAAAAACCAAAAACCAAAAACCAAAAACCAAAAACCAAAAACCAAAAACCAAAAACCAAAAACCAAAAAGCAAAAACCAAAAACCAAAAACCAAAAACCAAAAACCAAAAACCAAAACCAAAAACCAAAAACCAAAACCAAAAACCAAAAACCAAAAACCAAAAACCAAAAACCAAAAACCAAAAACCAAAAACCAAAAACCAAAAACCAAAAACCAAAAACCAAAAACCAAAAACCAAAAACCAAAAACCAAAAACCAAAAACCAAAAACCAAAAACCAAAAACCAAAAACCAAAAACCAAAAACCAAAAACCAAAAAACCAAAAACCAAAAACCAAAAACCAAAAACCAAAAACCAAAAACCAAAAACCAAAAACCAAAAACCAAAAACCAAAAACCAAAAACCAAAAACCAAAAACCAAAAACCAAAAACCAAAACCAATAACCAAAAACCAAAAACCAAAAACCAAAACCAAAAACCAAAAAGCAAAAACCAAAAACCAAAAACGAAAAACCAAAAACCAAAAACGAAAAACCAAAAACCGAAAACCAAAAACCAAAAACCAAAAACCAAAAACCAAAAACCAAAAACCAAAAACCAAAAATCAAAAACCAAAAACCAAAAACCAAAAACCAAAAACCAAAAACCAAAAACCAAAAACCAAAAACCAAAAACCAAAAACAGAAAACCAAAAACAGAAAACCAAAAACCAAAAACCAAAAACCAAAAACATAAAACCAAAAACCGAAAACCAAAAACCGAAAACCAAAAACCAAAAACCAAAAACCAAAAACCAAAAACTAAAAACCAAAAACCAAAAACCAAAAACCAAAAACCAAAAACCAAAAACCAAAAACCAAAAACCGAAAACCAAAAACCAAAAACCAAAAACCAAAAACCAAAAACCAAAAACCAAAAACCAAAAACCAAAAACCAAAAACCAAAAACCAAAAACCAAAAACCAAAAACCAAAAACCAAAAACCAAAAACCAAAAACCAAAAACCAAAAACCAAAAACCAAAAACCAAAAACCAAAAACCAAAAACCAAAAACCAAAAACCAAAAACCAAAAACCAAAAACCAAAAACCAAAAACCAAAACCAAAAACCAAAAACCAAAAACCAAAAACCAAAAACCAAAAACCAAAAACCAAAAACCAAAAACCAAAAACCAAAAACCAAAAACCAAAAACCAAAAACCAAAAACCAAAAACCAAAAACCAAAAACCAAAAACCAAAAACCAAAAACCAAAAACCAAAAACCAAAAACCAAAAACCAAAAACCAAAAACCAAAAACCAAAAACCAAAAACCAAAAACCAAAAACCAAAAACCAAAAACCAAAAACCAAAAACCAAAAACCAAAAACCAAAAACCAAAAACCAAAAACCAAAAACCAAAAACCAAAACCAAAAACCAAAAACCAAAAACCAAAAACCAAAAACCAAAAACCAAAAACCAAAAACCAAAAACCAACAACCAACAACCAACAACCAAAAACCAAAAACCAAAAAACAAAAACCAAAAACCAAAAACCAAAAACCAAAAACCAAAAACCAAAAACCAAAAACCAAAAACCAAAAACCAAAAACCAAAAACCAAAAACCAAAAACCAAAAACCAAAAACCAAAAACCAAAAACCAAAAACCAAAAACCAAAAACCAAAAACCAAAAACCAAAAACCAAAAACCAAAAACCAAAAACCAAAACCAAAAACCAAAAACCAAAACCAAAAACCAAAAACCAAAAACCAAAAACCAAAAACCAAAAACCAAAAACCAAAAACCAAAAACCAAAAACCAAAAACCAAAAACCAAAACCAAAAACCAAAAACCAAAAACCAAAAACCAAAAACCAAAAACCAAAAACCAAAAACCAAAAACCAAAAACCAAAAACCAAAAACCAAAAACCAAAAACCAAAAACCCAAAACCAAAAACCAAAAACCAAAAACCAAAAACCAAAAACCAAAAACCAAAAACCAAAAACCAAAAACCAAAACCAAAAACCAAAAACAAAAACCAAAAACCAAAAACCAAAAACCAAAACCAAAAACCAAAAACCAAAAACCAAAAACCAAAAACCAAAAACCAAAAACGAAAAACCAAAAACC